>LUCW03000005.1:0-2500 GCA_001586965.3 Sphaeroforma sirkka | reverse complement strand
ATATATATATATATATATATAGGTGGGTGTGCCAAGATTCCAAGATTCCACGTATACTATACAACGTGCACCACTGTATATACCTATAACTATGTACAAGCATATATAGATACGTAAAACAAAAATGAAAACCGTGGATGACAATATCTTGAAGGTGATACCCTAAAGTTCAGGTACGACTGTAGCAACTCGTTAATATACGCTCACATATGATATACACTCATTCCTTTTATTTCATTGTACGCATTAGTGCATGTTGTATCTTAATAAACGTTAATACACGCGCACATATGATATACACTCACTTCTTTTATTTCGTTGTACGCATTAGTGCATGCCCTAAAGCCATGCACGTCAACTGTACGCCAGCAGGACCTCGCAATCAGAGCCACACTATTAAACTGTGCACACATCCACTGCACTACAGACAGCCTACCATTTCACACATGTCGTACGCCAGCACACCCGATCGCACAGAATGGGGGCCAGTATCCAGTATCAGAGGACTCTTGATCGCATCCCCATCCACGTGATGTACCTTGGATGTGTGCACCCACCCACCCACACGCGCAGATCTCTCCAACACAACTACCTGGACGTGTGGTGCTGCGCGTGCTAAGTGGTAGGCTGCACTCAGTCCACTGATACCACCCCCCACCACAGCCACGCGCGAGAGACTCGCTGGGGACGCCATTGCAAGGAATGGAGTTGTGAAATCGATGCCAATGTACTGTCTACGTAGTGCTAACGAGCTGATGTAGTAGTGACGGTGGTCTGATGCGAAGTACTTGGGTGCATGCGTGTGCACTGGAGGCTAGGTGTAGCGTGATGATCTTAGCGCTGTCTATTCTTGCTGTACGTACACTATATGAAAACTATAGACGACATAACATGCACAGATAGGTGAAAATGCATTATATATGTACTATAAAACGGTAAAGGTATTTAAATACGCACGCACACACACACGAACTAGAGAAGACAGTAAATATATATACCCATTATTAAATGTAGAAGCGTAATAATCATAAAACACCGATATGGACGCGATAAGCTCAGAGGCCATGTGAGGGCAAATACAAGTCACAAGTCCCAACTCAACTCACAGGCCAAAAGTCATCACAAGACAAGAGATGATCATGGGATATTTTTATTTTAAACCCTAAAACCCTAAAACCCTAAAACTCAAAAATTCATTGGCGCATGCCGGTTAGGTTTTTAACAAACCCAACCGCTCTTGATATGCATAACCTTTTATGCCTTTCTCTCTAGAGAGAGTGCTATGTGATATGTTTGGTTCTGCCTCACACTCTATGGGTCTGTGCATGGCATTCTAAATGAAACAGTCGGTGCAGGGCTCACTGTCCTATTAAATAACACATTTAGTATGCCCTGGGCCGCCTGTGATCTGTGGTTCAACGACTATGGCTGACAGTAAAGATATCAGGGTCTATTCGCCTATACATTAAACTTTCGTCTACAAACTCTATTTGCCTAACATATAATGAAAATATGAATACCAATGTCCACATAAAGCTATATACACACAAGAACGAGTATTTTTTTTTCTCATTTAGAATCTATCAATTGACTCGTACGGGAGAAATATTTTGATGTTATTATTTAGGATGGTATTCGCATACGGTTCATGTTGATGAGTATTTGGTCAACTCATGGATCAGTGACAAGCGCGTGGACTATGCATATGCATATACTTCCCATCATGTCAATAAGGTCTCGCAGTGGTTTAATTGCATCATTGTGTTAGCGTGGTTATGCTTGTTGGATTACGCGCAACAAGCAATGCCTTCGTACTACGCTTGTACATTTGTCGGCATCCTGAGAAGTATGTAATTAAAGTTTCATTCTCTCTAGAAAGACCTGCCGAGAGTGAGAGGTTCAGTTTTTTTCCTCTCCACTTTGTATATTCATAAATATATTTGTAATAATTAAGTAGTGACGTACACACACAGAGCATCGTTCCATGGAACGCTTCTGTTGCGGGAACCACTCTATCATCAGGTATAGAGGCATAAACAGCTCTCATGAAATGATAACACCATGGATATGTAAAAACCCTGCACGCTAGATATGGCAATACCCTAAATCTTATTGATCCGAAAACCCCTACACTGCAAATATGGTTGTTTCAAAATCAATAATAAGAATAAACAATAAAGAATAGCTCACATATTCTCTGGATTAACAAGTACCACTACTCCTAGAACGCTGTAGTGTACTTCATATAACAACAGTAGCGTATAGACATATACAGTGCCCAGGTGGCATATCTCTCTAAGCATACCGTACTAGCACATGCATGTTATTCACAAACGTATAGCAATCGTGAGAGAACTGTGTGTATTATAGTTGTTTGTGCCACACAACATGGCATGATAACATTGCGAAGCCTATCGTTCTAAAAAAAAGAAGTCGCCATGTCAAAAAAAAAGAGACAGCCCGATTGGCGGTGCCGGGATTCATGAACAACCTATGGCGA
>LUCW03000004.1:0-15575 GCA_001586965.3 Sphaeroforma sirkka | reverse complement strand
AAATTAATGGCCTCATATGCAAGTATTATTAAACACCGTCTTCAGCCTGCACCAGTAACGAGTGGCTCTATGGTGAAAGTATTATTAAATACCAATGACAGCCTTATATCAGTAACAGGTGGTTCTATGGTGAAAGTAATATTAAATATCAATGGCAGTCTTGTACCAGTAACGAGTGGCTCTATGGTGAAAGTATTATAAAAATATCAATGGCAGCCTTGTACCAGTAACGAGTGGCTCTTATGGTGAAAGTAATATTAAATATCAATGGCAGCCTTGTACCAGTAACGAGTGGCTCTATGGTGAAAGTATTATTAAATACCAATGGCAGCCCTGTACCAGTAACGAGTGGCTCTATGGTGAAAGTATTATTAAATATCAATGGCAGCCTTGTACCAATAACGAGAGTGGCTCTATGGTGAAAGTATTATTAAATACCAATGGCAGCCTTGTACCAGTAACGAGTGGCTCTATTGTGAAAGCATTATTAAATATCAATGGCAGCCTTGTACAGTAACGAGTGGCTCTATGGTGAAAGTATTATTAAATACCAATGGCGGCCTTGTACCAGTAACGGTGGTTCTATGGTGAAAGCATTATTAAATATCAATGGCGGCCCTAATACCAGTAACGAGTGGCTCTATGGTGAAAGTATTATTAAACACCAATGGCAGCCTTGTACAAATAACGAGTGGCTCTATTGTGAAAGTATTATTAAATACCAATGGCAGCCTTGTACCAGTAAGCGAGTGGCTATATGGTGAAAGTATTATTAAATACCAATGGCTCTATGGTTGCAAAATATTATTAAACACCAATGTGCAGCCTTGTACCAGTAACAGTGGTGAAAAGTATTGTACCAATGACAGCCTTATATCAGTAACGAGTGGCTCTATGGTGAAAGTATTATTAAACACCAATGGCAGCCTTGTACCAGTAACGAGTGGCTCTATGGTGAAAGTATTATTAAATACCAATGGCAGCCTTGTACCAGTAACGAGTGGCTCTTATGGTGAAAGTATTATTAAATACCAATGGCAGCCTTGTACCAGTAACAGAGTGGCTCTATGGTGAAAGTACTATTAAATATCAATGGCAGCCTTGTACCAGTAACGAGTGGCTCTATGGTGAAAGTAATATTAAATATCAATGGCAGCCTTGTACCAGTAACGAGTGGCTCTATGGTGAAAGTACTATTAAATACCAATGGCAGCCCTGTACCAGTAACGAGTGGCTCTATTGTGAAAGTATTATTAAATATCAATGGCAGCCTTGTACCAGTAACGAGTGGCTCTATGGTGAAAGTATTATTAAATACCAATGGCAGCCTTGTACCAGTAACGAGTGGCTCTATTGTGAAAGTAATATTAAATATCAATGGCAGCCTTGTACCAGTAACGAGTGGCTCTATTGTGAAAGTATTATTTAATACCAATGGCAGCCCTTGTACCAGTAACGAGTGGCTCTATGGTGAAAGTAATTATTAAATATCAATGGCAGCCTTGTACCAGTAACGAGTGGCTCTATTGTGAAAGTATTATTAAATACCAATGGCAGCCTTGTACCAGTAACGAGTGGCTCTATGGTGAAAGTATTATTAAATACCAATGGCAGCCTTGTACCAGTAACGAGTGGCTCTATGGTGAAAGTATTATTAAATACCAATGGCAGCCTTGTACCAGTAACGAGTGGCTCTATGGTGAAAGCATTTTTAAATACCAATGGCAGCCTTGTACCAGTAACGAGTGGCTCTATGGTGAAAGTATTATTAAATACCAATGGCAGCCTTGTACCAGTAACGAGTGGCTCTATGGTGAAAGTATTAAAATACCAATGGCAATGGTGCACCAGTAACGATGGCTCCATTAAAGTGAAAGTAGTGGCTCTATGGTGAAAGTATTATTAAATACCAATGGCAGCCTTGTAAATCAGTAACGAGTGGTTCTATGGTGAAAGTATTATTAAATACCAATGGCAGCCTTTGTACCAGTAACGAGTGGCTCTATGGTGAAAGTATTATTAAATACCAATGGCAGCCTTGTACCAGTAACGAGTGGCTCTATGGTGAAAGTATTATTAAATACCAATGGCAGCCTTGTACCAGTAACGAGTGGCTCTATGGTGAAAGTATTATTAAATATCAATGGCAGCCTTGTACCAGTAACGAGTGGCTCTATGGTGAAAGTATTATTAAATACCAATGGCAGCCTTGTACCAGTAACGAGTGGCTCTATGGTGAAAGTATTATTAAATATCAATGGCAGCCTTGTACCAGTAGCGAGGTGGCTCTATGGTGAAAGTATTATTAAATATCAATGGCAGCCTTGTACCAGTGAGTGGCTCCTCCATGGTGAAAGTATTATTAAATACCAATGGCAGCCTTGTACCAGTAACGAGTGGCTCTATGGTGAAAGTATTATTAAACATCAATGGCAGCCTTGTACCAGTAACGAGTGGCTCTATGGTGGAAGTATTATTAAATACCAATGGCAGCCTTGTACCAGTAACGAGTGGCTCTATGGTGAAAGCAATATTAAATACCAATGGCAGCCTTGTACCAGTAACGAGTGGCTCTATGGTGAAAGTATTATTAAATACCAATGGCAGCCTTGTACCAGTAACGAGTGGCTCTTATTGTGAAGTATTATTAAATACCAATGGCAGCCCTTGCAAACAGTAACGAGTGGCTCTATGGTGAAAGTATCATGATGGAAAGTATTATTAAATACCAATGGCAGCCTTGTACCAGTAACGAGTGGCTCTATGGTGAAAGTATTATTAAATACCAATGGCAGCCTTGTACCAGTAACGAGTGGCTCTATGGTGAAAGTATTATTAAACACCAATGGCAGCCTTGTACCAGTAACGAGTGGCTCTATGGTGAAAGTATTATTAAATACCAATGGCAGCCTTGTACCAGTAACGAGTGGCTCTATGGTGAAAGTATTATTAAATACCAATGGCAGCCTTGTACCAGTAACGAGTGGCTCTATGGTGAAAGTAATATTAAATATCAATGACAGCAGCCTTGTACCAGTAACGAGTGGGCTCTATGGTGAAAGTATTATTAAATACCAATGGCAGCCTTGTACCAGTAACGAGTGGCTCTATGGTGAAAGTATTATTAAATATCAATGGCAGCCTTGTACCAGTAACGAGTGGCTCTAAGGTGAAAGTATTATTAAATATCAATGGCAGCCCTTGTACCAGTAACGAGTGGCTCTATGGTGAAAGTATTATTAAATATCAATGGCAGCCTTGTACCAGTAACGAGTGGCTCTATGGTGAAAGTATTATTAAATACCAATGGCAGCCTTGTACCAGTAACGAGTGGCTCTATGGTGAAAGTATTATTAAACACCAATGGCAGCCTTGTACCAGTAACGAGTGGCTCTATGGTGAAAGCATTATTAAATACCAATGGCAGCCTTGTACACAGTAACGAGTGGCTCTATGAGTGAAAGTATTATTAAACATCAATGGCAGCCTTGTACCAGTAACGAGTGGCTCTATGGTGAAAGTATTATTAAATACCAATGGCAGCCTTGTACCAGTAACGAGTGGCTCTATGGTGAAAGTATTATTAAATACCAATGGCAGCCTTGTACCAGTAACGAGTGGCTCTATGGTGAAAGTAATTATTAAATATCAATGGCAGCCTTGTACCAGTAACGAGTGGTTCTATGGTGAAAGTATTATTAAATATCAATGGCAGCCTTGTATACCAGTAACGAGTGGCTCTATGGTGAAAGTATTATTAAATACCAATGGCAGCCTTGTACCAGTAACGAGTGGCTCTATGGTGAAAGTATTATTAAATATCAATGGCAGCCTTGTACCAGTAACGAGTGGCTCTATGGTGAAAGTATTATTAAATACCAATGGCAGCCTTGTACCAGTAACGAGTGGCTCTATGGTGAAAGTATTATTAAATATCAATGGCAGCCTTGTACCAGTAACGAGTGGCTCTATGGTGAAAGTATTATTAAATATCAATGGCAGCCTTGTACCAGTAACGAGTGGCTCTATGGTGAAAGTATTATTAAATATCAATGGCAGCCTTGTACCAGTAACGAGTGGCTCTATGGTGAAAGTACTTATTAAATACCAATGGCAGCCTTGTACCAGTAACGAGTGGCTCTATGGTGAAAGTATTATTAAACACCAATGGCAGCCTTGTACCAGTAACGAGTGGCTCTATGGTGAAAGTATTATTAAATATCAATGGCAGCCTTGTACCAGTAACGAGTGGCTCTATGGTGAAAGTATTATTAAATACCAATGGCAGCCTTGTACCAGTAACGAGTGGCTCTATGGTGAAAGTATTATTAAATACCAATGGCAGCCTTGTACCAGTAACGAGTGGCTCTATGGTGAAAGCATTTTTAAATACCAATGGCAGCCTTGTACCAGTAACGAGTGGCTCTATGGTGAAAGTATTATTAAATACCAATGGCAGCCTTGTACCAGTAACGAGTGGCTCTATGGTGAAAGTATTATTAAATATCAATGGCAGCCTTGTACCAGTAACGAGTGGCTCTATGGTGAAAGTATTATTAAATATCAATGGCAGCCTTGTACCAGTAACGAGTGGCTCCTATGGTGAAAGTATTATTAAATACCAATGGCAGCCTTGTACCAGTAACGAGTGGCTCTATGGTGAAAGTATTATTAAATACCAATGGCAGCCTTGTACCAGTAACGAGTGGCTCTATGGTGAAAGTATTATTAAATACCAATGGCAGCCTTGTACCAGTAACGAGTGGCTCTTATGGTGAAAGTATTATTAAACACCAATGGCAGCCTTGTACCAGTAACGAACGAGTGGCTCTATGGTGAAAGTATTATTAAATACCAATGGCAGCCTTGTACCAGTAACGAGTGGCTCTATGGTGAAAGCATTATTAAACACCAATGGCAGCCTTGTACCAGTAACGAGTGGCTCTATGGTGAAAGTATTATTAAATACCAATGGCAGCCTTGTACCAGTAACGAGTGGCTCTATGGTGAAAGTATTATTAAATACCAATGGCAGCCTTGTACCAGTAACGAGTGGCTCTATGGTGAAAGTATTATTAAATACCAATGGCAGCCTTGTACCAGTAACGAGTGGCTCTATGGTGAAAGTATTATTAAATACCAATGGCAGCCTTGTACCAGTAACGAGTGGCTCTATGGTGAAAGCATTATTAAATATCAATGGCAGCCTTGTACCAGTAACGAGTGGCTCCTATGGTGAAAGTATTATTAAACACCAATGGCAGCCTTGTACCAGTAACGAGTGGCTCTATGGTGAAAGTATTATTAAATACCAATGGCAGCCTTGTACCAGTAACGAGTGGCTCCATGGTGAAAGTATTATTAAACATGGTGGCAGTATTATTAATTAAATCCAATGGCAGCCCTATGGTAAATACCAGTAACAACGAACGGCTCTATGGTGAAAGTATTATTAAATACCAATGGCAGCCTTGTACCAGTAACGAGTGGCTCTATGGTGAAAGTATTATTAAATACCAATGGCAGCCTTGTACCAGTAACGAGTGGCTCTATGGTGAAAGTATATTAAACATCAATGGCAGCCTTGTACCAGTAACGAGTGGCTCTATAGTGAAAGTATTATTAAATACCAATGCCAGCCTTGTACCAGTAACGAGTGGCTCTATGGTGAAAGTATTATTAAATATCAATGACAGCCTTGTACCAGTAACGAGTGGCTCTATGGTGAAAGTAATATTAAATACCAATGGCATCCTTGTACCAGTAACGAGTGGCTCTATAGTGAAAGTATTATTAAATATCAATGGCAGCCTTGTACCAAATAACGAGTGGCTCTATGGTGAAAGTATTATTAAATACCAATGGCAGCCTTGTACCAGTAACGAGTGGCTCTATGGTGAAAGTATTATTAAATACCAATGGCAGCCTTGTACCAGTAACGAGTGGCTCTATTGTGAAAGCATTATTAAATATCAATGGCAGCCTTGTACCAGTAACGAGTGGCTCTATGGTGAAAGTATTATTAAATACCAATGGCAGCCTTGTACAAATAACGAGTGGATCTATTGTGAAAGTATTATTAAATACCAATGGCAGCCTTGTATCAGTAGCTAGTGGCTCTATGGTGAAAGTATTATTAAATACACAATGGCAGCCTTGTACCAGTAACGAGTGGCTCTATGGTGAAAGCATTATTAAAAATACCAATGGCAGCCTTTGTACCAGTAACGAGTGGCTCTATGGTGAAAGTATTATTAAATACCAATGGCAGCCTTGTACCAGTAACGAGTGGCTCTATGGTGAAAGTATTATTAAATACCAATGGCAGCCTTGTACCAGTAACGAGTGGCTCTATGGTGAAAGTATTATTAAATATCAATGGCAGCCTTGTACCAGTAACGAGTGGCTCTATGGTGAAAGCATTATTAAATACCAATGGCAGCCTTGTACCAGTAACGAGTGGCTCTATGGTGAAAGTATTATTAAATACCAATGGCAGCCTTGTACCAGTAACGAGTGGCTCCCATGGTGAAAGTATTATTAAATATCAATGGCAGCCTTGTACCAGTAACGAGTGGCTCTATGGGTGAAAGTATTATTAAACACCAATGGCAGCCTTGTACCAGTAACGAGTGGCTCTTATGGTGAAAGTATTATTAAATACCAATGGCAGCCTTGTACCAGTAACGAGTGGCTCTATGGTGAAAGTATTATTAAATACCAATGGCAGCCTTGTACCAGTAACGAGTGGCTCTATGGTGAAAAGTATTATTAAATACCAATGGCAGCCTTGTACCAGTAACGAGTGGCTCTATGGTGAAAGTATTATTAAATACCAATGGCAGCCTTGTACCAGTAACGAGTGGCTCTATGGTGAAAGTATTATTAAATACCAATGGCAGCCTTGTACCAGTAACGAGTGGCTCTATGGTGAAAGTATTATTAAATACCAATGGCAGCCTTGTACCAGTAACGAGTGGCTCCCCATGGTGAAAGTATTATTAAATACCAATGGCAGCCTTGTACCAGTAACGAGTGGCTCTATGGTGAAAGTATTATTAAACACCAATGGCAGCCTTGTACCAGTAACGAGTGGCTCTATATGGTGAAAGTATTATTAAATACCAATGGCAGCCTTGTACCAGTAACGAGTGGCTCTATGGTGAAAGTATTATTAAATACCAATGGCAGCCTTGTACCAGTAACGAGTGGCTCTATGGTGAAAGTATTATTAAATACCAATGGCAGCCTTGTAATTCAGTAACGAGTGGCTCTATGGTGAAAGTATTATTAAATATCAATGGCAGCCTTGTACCAGTAACGAGTGGCTCTATGGTGAAAGTATTATTAAATACCAATGGCAGCCTTGTACCAGTAGCGAGTGGCTCTATGGTGAAAGTATTATTAAATATCAATGGCAGCCTTGTACCAGTAACGAGTGGCTCTATGGTGAAAGTATTATTAAATACCAATGGCAGCCTTTGTACCAGTAACGAGTGGCTCCCCATGGTGAAAGTATTATTAAACATCAATGGCAGCCTTGTACCAGTAACGAGTGGCTCTATGGTGAAAGTATTATTAAACACCAATGGCAGCCTTGTACCAGTAACGAGTGGCTCCATGGTGAAAGTATTATTAAATATCAATGGCAGCCTTGTACCAGTAACGAGTGGCTCTATGGTGAAAGTAATATTAAATACCAATGGCAGCCTTGTACCAGTAACGAGTGGCTCTATGGTGAAAGTATTATTAAATACCAATGGCAGCCTTGTACCAGTAACGAGTGGCTCTATGGTGAAAGTATTATTAAATACCAATGGCAGCCTTGTACCTCAGTAACGAGTGGCTCTATGGTGAAAGTATTATTAAATACCAATGGCAGCCTTGTACCAGTAACGAGTGGCTCTATGGTGAAAGTATTATTAAATATCAATGGCAGCCTTGTACCAGTAACGAGTGGCTCTATGGTGAAAGCATTATTAAACATCAATGGCAGCCTTGTACCAGTAACGAGTGGCTCTATGGTGAAAGTATTATTAAACATCAATGGCAGCCTTGTACCAGTAACGAGTGGCTCTATGGTGAAAGTATTATTAAATACCAATGGCAGCCTTGTATCAGTAGCGAGTGGCTCTATGGTGAAACTATTATTAAATACCAATGGCTCTATGGTGCAAGTATTATTAAATACCAATTGCAGCCTTGTACCAGTAACGAGTGGCTCCCATGGTGAAAGTATTATTAAATACCAATGGCTCTATGGTGCAAGTATTATTAAATACAAATTGCAGCCTTGTACCAGTAACGAGTGGCTCTATGGTGAAAGTATTCTTAAATACCAATGGCAGCCTTTATATCAGTAACGAGTGGCTCCCATGGTGAAAGTATTATTAAACACCAATGGCAGCCTTGTACCAGTAACGAGTGGTTCTATGGTGAAAGTATTATTAAATACCAATGGCAGCCTTGTACCAGTAACGAGTGGCTCTATGGTGAAAGTAATATTAAATATCAATGGCAGCCTTGCACCAGTAACGAGTGGCTCTTATGGTGAAAGTATTTATTAAATACCAATGGCAGCCTTGTACCAGTAACGAGTGGCTCTATGGTGAAAGTATTATTAAACACCAATGGCAGCCTTGTACCAGTAACGAGTGGCTCTATGGTGAAAGTATTATTAAATACCAATGGCAGCCTTGTACCAGTAACGAGTGGCTCTATGGTGAAAGTATTATTAAATATCAATGGCAGCCTTGTACCAGTAACGAGTGGCTCTTATGGTGAAAGTATTATTAAATACCAATGGCAGCCTTGTACCAGTAACGAGTGGCTCTATGGTGAAAGTATTATTAAATACCAATGGCAGCCTTGTACCAGTAACGAGTGGCTCTGGTGAAAGTATTATTAAACACCAATGGCAGCCTTGTACCAGTAACGAGTGGCTCTATGGTGAAAGTATTATTAAATACCAATGGCAGCCTTGTACCAGTAACGAGTGGCTCCATGGTGAAAGTATTATTAAATATCAATGGCAGCCTTGTACCAGTAACGAGTGGCTCTATGGTGAAAGCATTATTAAATACCAATGGCAGCAGCCTTGTACCAGTAACGAGTGGCTCTATGGTGAAAGTATTATTAAACATCAATGGCAGCCTTGTACCAGTAACGAGTGGCTTCTATGGTGAAAGTATTATTAAATACCAATGGCAGCCTTGTACCAGTAACGAGTGGCTCTATGGTGAAAGTATTATTAAACACCAATGGCAGCCTTGTACCAGTAACGAGTGGCTCTATGGTGAAAGTATTATTAAACACCAATGGCAGCCTTGTACCAGTAACGAGTGGCTCTATGGTGAAAGTATTATTAAATATCAATGGCAGCCTTGTACCAGTAACGAGTGGCTCCATGGTGAAAGTATTATTAAATACCAATGGCAGCCTTGTACCAGTAACGAGTGGCTCTATGGTGAAAGTATTATTAAATACCAATGGCAGCCTTGTACCAGTAACGAGTGGCTCTATGGTGAAAGTATTATTAAAACACCAATGGCAGCCTTGTACCAGTAAACGAGTGGCTCTATGGTGAAAGTATTATTAAATACCAATGGCAGCCCTTGTACCAGTAACGAGTGGCTCCATGGTGGTGAAAGTATTATTAAACACCAATGGCAGCCTTGTACCAGTAACGAGTGGCTCTATGGTGAAAGTATTATTAAATATCAATGGCAGCCTTGTACCAGTAACGAGTGGCTCCCATGGTGAAAGTATTATTAAACACCAATGGCAGCCTTGTACCAGTAACGAGTGGCTCTATGGTGAAAGCATTATTAAATACCAATGGCAGCCTTGTACCAGTAACGAGTGGCTCTATGGTGAAAGTATTATTAAATACCAATGGCAGCCTTGTACCAGTAACGAGTGGCTCTATGGTGAAAGTATTATTAAACATCAATGGCAGCCTTGTACCAGTAACGAGTGGCTCTATGGTGAAAGCATTATTAAACACCAATGGCAGCCTTGTACCAGTAACGAGTGGCTCTTATGGTGAAAGTATTATTAAACACCAATGGCAGCCTTGTACCAGTAACGAGTGGCTCTATGGTGAAAGTATTATTAAACACCAATGGCAGCCTTGTACCAGTAACGAGTGGCTCTATGGTGAAAGCATTATTAAAAATCCAATGGCAGCCTTGTACCAGTAACGAGTGGCTCTATGGTGAAAGTATTATTAAATATCAATGGCAGCCCTTGTACCAGTAACGAGTGGCTCTATGGTGAAAGTATTATTAAACACCAATGGCAGCCTTGTACCAGTAACGAGTGGCTCTATGGTGAAAGTATTATTAAATACCAATGGCAGCCTTGTACCAGTAACGAGTGGCTCTATGGTGAAAGTATTATTAAATACCAATGGCAGCCTTGTACCAGTAACGAGTGGCTCTATGGTGAAAGTATTATTAAATACCAATGGCAGCCCTTGTACCAGTAACGAGTGGCTCCATATGGTGAAAGTATTATTAAATACCAATGGCAGCCTTGTACCAGTAACGAGTGGCTCTATGGTGAAAGTATTATTAAATACCAATGGCAGCCTTGTACCAGTAACGAGTGGCTCTATGGTGAAAGTATTATTAAACACCAATCAACGCAGCCTTGTACCAGTAACGAGTGGCTCTATGGTGAAAGTATTATTAAATACCAATGGCAGCCTTGGTACCAGTAACGAGTGGCTCCTCATGGTGAAAGTATTATTAAATACCAATGGCAGCCTTGTACCAGTAACGAGTGGCTCTATGGTGAAAGTATTATTAAATACCAATGGCAGCCTTGTACCAGTAACGAGTGGCTCCTCTGGTGAAAGTATTATTAAATACCAATGGCAGCCTTGTACCAGTAACGAGTGGCTCTATGGTGAAAGTATTATTAAAATACATCAAATGGCAGCCTTGTACCAGTAACGAGTGGCTCTATGGTGAAAGTATTATTAAATACCAATGGCAGCCTTGTACCAGTAACGAGTGGCTCTATGGTGAAAGTATTATTAAATACCAATGGCAGCCTTGTACCAGTAACGAGTGGCTCTATGGTGAAAGCATTATTAAATATCAATGGCAGCCTTGTACCAGTAACGAGTGGCTCTATGGTGAAAGTATTATTAAATACCAATGGCAGCCTTGTACCAGTAACGAGTGGCTCTATGGTGAAAGTATTATTAAATATCAATGGCAGCCTTGTACCAGTAACGAGTGGCTCTATGGTGAAAGTATTATTAAATACCAATGGCAGCCTTGTACCAGTAACGAGTGGCTCTATGGTGAAAGTATTATTAAATACCAATGGCAGCCTTGTACCAGTAACGAGTGGCTCTATGGTGAAAGTATTATTAAATATCAATGGCAGCCTTGTACCAGTAACGAGTGGCTCTATGGTGAAAGTATTATTAAATATCAATGGCAGCCTTGTACCAGTAACGAGTGGCTCCCCATGGTGAAAGTATTATTAAATATCAATGGCAGCCTTGTACCAGTAACGAGTGGCTCCTATGGTGAAAGCATTATTAAACACCAATGGCAGCCTTGTACCAGTAACGAGTGGCTCTATGGTGAAAGTATTATTAAATACCAATGGCAGCCTTGTACCAGTAACGAGTGGCTCCTGGTGAAGCCATTATTAAACATTAAAGCATTTATTAAACACCAATGGCAGCCTTGTACCAGTAACGAGTGGCTCTATGGTGAAAGTATTATTAAATACCAATGGTGCAAGCATTATTAAATACCAGCCCTTGTACCAGTAACGAGTGGCTCTATGGTGAAAGTATTATTAAATACCAATGGCAGCCTTGTACCAGTAACGAGTGGCTCTATGGTGAAAGTATTATTAAATACCAATGGCAGCCTTGTACCAGTAACGAGTGGCTCTATGGTGAAAGTATTATTAAATATCAATGGCAGCCCTTGTACCAGTAACGAGTGGCTCTATGGTGAAAGTATTATTAAATACCAATGGCAGCCTTGTACCAGTAACGAGTGGCTCTATGGTGAAAGTATTATTAAATACCAATGGCAGCCTTGTACCAGTAACGAGTGGCTCTATGGTGAAAGCATTATTAAATATCAATGGCAGCCTTGTACCAGTAACGAGTGGCTCTATGGTGAAAGTATTATTAAATACCAATGGCAGCCTTGTACCAGTAACGAGTGGCTCCATGGTGAAAGCATTATTAAATATCAATGGCAGCCTTGTACCAGTAACGAGTGGCTCTATGGTGAAAGTATTATTAAATACCAATGGCAGCCTTGTACCAGTAACGAGTGGCTCTATGGTGAAAGTATTATTAAACACCAATGGCAGCCTTGTACCAGTAACGAGTGGCTCTATGGTGCAAGTATTATTAAATACCAATGGCAGCCTTGTACCAGTAACGAGTGGCTCTATGGTGAAAGTATTATTAAATACCAATGGCAGCCTTGTACCAGTAAGTAACGAGTGGCTCTTCATGGTGAAAGTATTATTAAATACCAATGGCAGCCCTTGCACCAGTAACGAGTGGCTCTATGGTGGAAGTATTATTAAATATCAATGGCAGCCTTGTACCAGTAACGAGTGGCTCTATGGTGAAAGCATTTTTAAATACCAATGGCAGCCTTGTACCAGTAACGAGTGGCTCTATGGTGAAAGTATTATTAAATACCAATGGCAGCCTTGTACCAGTAACGAGTGGCTCTATGGTGAAAGTATTATTAAACACCAATGGCAGTCCTTGTCTATGGTGAAAGCATTATTGGCCCAATGGTGCAGCCTTGTACCAGTAACGAGTGGCTCCCTTGGTGAAAGTATTATTAAATACCAATGGCAGCCTTGTACCAGTAACGAGTGGCTCTATGGTGAAAGTATTATTAAATACCAATGGCAGCCTTGTACCAGTAACGAGTGGCTCTTATGGTGAAAGTATTATTAAATACCAATGGCAGCCTTGTACCAGTAACGAGTGGCTCTATGGTGAAAGTATTATTAAATATCAATGGCAGCCTTGTACCAGTAACGAGTGGCTCTATGGTGAAAGTATTATTAAATACCAATGGCAGCCTTGTACCAGTAACGAGTGGCTCTATGGTGAAAGTATTATTAAATACCAATGGCAGCCTTGTACCAGTAACGAGTGGCTCTCTATGGTGAAAGTATTATTAAATATCAATGGCAGCCTTGTACCAGTAACGAGTGGCTCTATGGTGAAAGTATTATTAAATACCAATGGCAGCCTTGTACCAGTAACGAGTGGCTCTATGGTGAAAGTATTATTAAACATCAATGGCAGCCTTGTACCAGTAACGAGTGGCTCTATGGTGAAAGTATTATTATTAAATATCAATGGCAGCCTTGTACCAGTAACGAGTGGCTCTCCATGGTGAAAGCATTATTAAATACCAATGGCAGCCTTGTACCAGTAACGAGTGGCTCTATGGTGAAAGTATTATTAAATACCAATGGCAGCCTTGTACCAGTAACGAGTGGCTCTATGGTGAAAGTATTATTAAACATCAATGGCAGCCTTGTACCAGTAACGAGTGGCTCTATGGTGAAAGTATTATTAAATACCAATGGCAGCCTTGTACCAGTAACGAGTGGCTCTCTATGGTGAAAGTATTATTAAATACCAATGGCAGCCTTGTACCAGTAACGAGTGGCTCTATGGTGAAAGCATTATGGTGGTGGTCCATGGTGAAAGTATTATTAAATACCAATGGCAGCCTTGTACCAGTAACGAGTGGCTCTATGGTGAAAGCATTATTAAATATCAATGGCAGCCTTGTACCAGTAACGAGTGGCTCCCATGGTGAAAGTATTATTAAATACCAATGGCAGCCTTGTACCAGTAACGAGTGGCTCTATGGTGAAAGTATTATTAAATACCAATGGCAGCCTTGTACCAGTAACGAGTGGCTCTATGGTGAAAGTATTATTAAATACCAATGGCAGCCTTGTACCAGTAACGAGTGGCTCTATGGTGAAAGTATTATTAAATACCAATGGCAGCCTTGTACCAGTAACGAGTGGCTCTATGGTGAAAGTATTATTAAATATCAATGGCAGCCTTGTACCAGTAACGAGTGGCTCTATGGTGAAAGTATTATTAAATACCAATGGCAGCCTTGCACCAGTAACGAGTGGCTCTCTATGGTGAAAGTATTATTAAACACCAATGGCAGCCTTGTACCAGTAACGAGTGGCTCTATGGTGAAAGCATTATTAAACATCAATGGCAGCCTTGTACCAGTAACGAGTGGCTCTATGGTGAAAGTATTATTAAATATCAATGGCAGCCTTGTACCAGTAACGAGTGGCTCTTATGGTGAAAGTATTATTAAATACCAATGGCAGCCTTGTACCAGTAACGAGTGGCTCTATGGTGGTGAAAGTATTATTAAACACCAATGGCAGCCTTGTACCAGTAACGAGTGGCTCCATATGGTGAAAGCAATTATTAAAATACCAATGGCAGCCTTGTACCAGTAACGAGTGGCTCTCCATGGTGAAAGAAAGTATTATTAAACCAACGAGTGGCTCAATGGTGAAAGCATTATTAAACACTGGCAGCCTTGTACCAGTAACGAGTGGCTCTATGGTGAAAGTATTATTAAATACCAATGGCAGCCTTGTACCAGTAACGAGTGGCTCTATGGTGGTGAAAGCATTATTAAATATCAATGGCAGCCTTGTACCAGTAACGAGTGGCTCTATGGTGAAAGCATTATTAAACACCAATGGCAGCCTTGTACCAGTAACGAGTGGCTCCTATGGTGAAAGCATTATTAAACATCAATGGCAGCCTTGTACCAGTAACGAGTGGCTCTATGGTGAAAGTATTATTAAACATCAATGGCAGCCCTGTACCAGTAACGAGTGGTCCTATGGTGAAAGTATTATTAAACACCAATGGCAGCCTTGTACCAGTAACGAGTGGCTCCTATGGTGAAAGTATTATTAAACATCAATGGCAGCCTTGTACCAGTAACGAGTGGCTCCATGGTGAAAGTATTATTAAATACAATGGCAGCCTTGTACCAGTAACGAGTGGCCCTATGGTGAAAGCCCTATTAAACACCCAGGCAGCCTTGAGTGGTGGTTCTATGGTGAAAGTATTATTAAATATCAATGGCAGCCTTTATATCAGTAACGAGTGGCTCCATGGTGAAAGTATTATTAAATACCAATGGCAGCCTTGTACCAGTAACGAGTGGCTCTATGGTGAAAGTATTATAAACACCAATGGCAGCCTTGTACCAGTAACGAGTGGCTTCTATGGTGAAAGTATTATTAAACATCAATGGCAGCCTTGTACCAGTAACGAGTGGCTCTATGGTGAAAGTATTATTAAACATCAATGGCAGCCTTGTACCAGTAACGAGTGGCTCCATGGTGAAAGTAGCATTATTAAATATCAACGGCAGCCCTTGTAAAAGTAGTAACGAGTGGCTCCTTGGTGAAAGCATTATTAAATATCAATGGCAGCCCAGAACGTAACGAGTGGTTCTATGGTGAAAGTTATTATTAAATACCAATGACAGCCCTTG